>CM034154.1:743389412-743415627 GCA_019776745.2 Taxus chinensis
TGAACATTAATATAATTATGACGCTTTCGTAGCTGTATTGTAATGCAGGGTCTTGGTGATGTCCCATCTGTTGTTTTGTTTATTTGTTACAGGATTCGTTGGAGGTTGGATCAAGTTTGACGGATTTGTTCAAACATACAAACCAATTCGATGGGTTATTTTTAGCTCGATGGTGCCTCAAGGCACAGATGATCCAACAAAGGTATATCTATGAGCTCTATATAGAATGTAAAGACCCACTTTTTAACCAGAGTTTTGAGCTCGCTTGTCTTGGCGGGAGTTATACGAACTTATCCCAGTTTGAGATATGTGGTGCTAGTGATAGCTCGATCCTTTACACAACTTTTTGACTCGGCCTGACCAAATAAAAAAATCGATCATCTCCCTTGGCTCAAATGCACAACAAACCACTGTAACTCTGGCATGGCTCGGGAGAGCTACAACAACCCTTCAACTCGTCAATGTGTGGCTCAACCCTTCAATGATTTAAACCAGCTCGGTCTAGATCCATGATGCAAACTTGGTTTCCTCCAAATGCAAAAGGTTGTTAGCTATAAAAGGGATTAAATAGGCCTCTAAATTAGAGGGAAAACCCCTAATGGGGGAAAAATGATATTTATATTTTAGTTTCTGATCTGATTTTCTTATTTCAGAACCAAAATTGTCCACAAAGCAAAATTTTCCTTGTGCATGAGGCACTAATGTAAAAAAAAATCTTTTCAAACACGTGGAACTGAACAAGAGGTTGGGGGGATGCATGGATGGGGTTGGTAAGTTGTAGGAGGCTACATAGGCTCTCTAAATGATTCTTCATGTTCTATATCTCTTTTGTACTCTCTCCACACCTTCTCTACTCACATAGGCTCTTCTAACCTACTCTGGTACTAAATGTAGAAGAGGCACAAAAGCCTCACTATTATATTAATGTTAATATACCAAAAAATACAAAATGCGTCAAGATCCATTTTATTAGCGAGACCTAAAATGCATACTTCCCTATGCATCCCATGTGGTCGACCAAGGCGTTGCCACGTCTTTCTTTCAAAAGGTCAAAATTCTATTGTCTTTAATTATATTGTTTTCCATCTCATATCACATGTACTTTAAGCACTGTTGTGGCTAGTGAAGTTTTATAGAACATTGGGTGTGTCAGAGTCATTGGTTAGACTCCCGCCCATATGTTTATATTTTTATTTTGGTGGCATTTATAACCAAAACGCCAAACTTTAGCTGTGGAAAACCTTACTAAATTTTTTAGTCATAGATAAACCCACCACTAAAAATATTAGAGAAAATCCTATTGAAGGGAAAAAAAATTCACCCACATGGCTTAGATTTTGATTTTGAGCATATTTTTCCGAAGGAGGGGTATCTAAAAGTGAAATTTTTAGTTGTTTTTTACGGTTTTTTGCACAATGAACAATATTGAGCTTCGTAGGCCACCATGGCCTCGCAAAACAAAAAAAATGTATGTCATTCAATTTTTTAACATATTTGGTTGTAATCATATATTTTTAATGTATATTTCAGTGGATTGTACTAATTTGCTGGTTTCCATATTCAACCACAAATATTACAAATGAAAAACAAAACTGGTAGATATTTGAAAACAAAAATAGTGAAATTTGGTTCTGTAACTCTCACGATATCTTCAGATCTCTTTCACAGCATTCGATATATAAAGTTCCTCTAAGAATAGCTTATGGGTAAATTCTTCGCAACTACTATTGCACTTAACGTCTAATATAGCTGCAATAATGTCGTCTGGGCATCGTCCTATAAATTGTGAAACTAGTGTGCGTCATAGGGTAATGGTTGTGTTTATGCATAATAGTGATTGCGATGTATCACATTGAGTGGGAATAGATAATGGTTTTGTATCTCCTTGACCATGCCGACCTAAACCAGTACCAGAAAATACATAACGAAGCAGATACTGATATCCAAGACTATATTGAGAGAATTCAGAATTAGATGTGGAGGAAATATAAGTGTCAAGTGAATGTTTAATAGTATTTCAAAAGGAAAATGGAGAAGGATATGTCATGACCTCATAGAAAAAATATTGATAGAGAAATTTTAGTCATGCATTAAGAGTAGAAGGGACCACATGCATGGGATGGATCCAAGGCCGCCCAAGAAGAATGTTATAATTAAGATTATTATGCATCATATGGCATGGGATATGTAGAGTACATGGTCCAACAGTGATGGGAAGTGTAACAGTACCTAAGACACATATAGGAATGTTATCAAAGCTACAAATAGAAATAGATAAGGGAATTAAAGAGTCCTCAGAGAAGTCAATTTGATGAAGGAATGATCTAGATTGGAAATATTAAGTCCAAATCCATCATCTACTAAAGCAAGTTTAACCCCAACTTTATTAATACAAAATTGAATGTAGAGGGGGGGTCATTATCTAAAAATGTTTGAGCATGAAGCTTAGTAGATGTAAAATTAATATGTTCTTCATTGAGAGATAAAACAGTGTTAAACTTATGATAGACATATTCAAGAGAAGTATGAGGATGAATATGAATATTATCTGAAAATGATTTGATTTTATACGAACAATCAAGATTAGCTTAGAACAAGGTTGGGATGGAGACACTCATGGTGAGAGGATCATGAAGGTATTAAAGCAAGACAAAAAGAGAAAATATGAGAGTGTGTGAATATGGGTTCACCAAATGATTTAACAAAAATAACCTTTTATAAAACCCTAATTGCAAAGTAACTGACGTAAACTATGATATGCAATTGCTAAGTACAATATGACGTAAGAAAATAAGCAAGTAAATATGAAACCATAAGCAAGAGATATATAAAGAATGACTTAGTTGATTGGCGCTCAATCTAAAAATGTTGAACAAGGAGTGAACAGTGTTGTAAATGATTAAGATAAATTTTGGACTGGAGGAATATGACCACACATGGGCGCCCATGGATGGACATGTGAAGTTGGGCGCTAGAGACCTCTTCATGGCGCTTGTGACTGTGAAATTGGTTAGAACTTGGTCTTTATTGTGTCGCAAAAGTGTCACAAATATTCCCTATTGATCACCTATATGTCGCTCTTTGATCGTTGAAGGTACCTATAACCTACAAAACAGATATCACCAGCAAAATACCAAAAACCACATCAAATCCAAAAAAGAAAGATACATAATGGGAAGTCACCCCAAGAGTGAACTTACAACTGAGCATTACACTACATCTCAAACTCCATGTAGTTGTGGTGAGTGTGTCTAAGAATCATGCCCTAGCATGCCCTTATGCAAGTACACTTGATAGTAGACTATAGTTATATGTAAGAATATAACAGATGTGTGGATGGAATAAAGAAAATTCCCTTTCCTATGTTGTGTATGCATAAAATGGAGTCCCTTGTCCCTTGAGTGTATGCTAAATGAATGCTTTAGAGTGTTTTATGTGCTTTTGGATGCAATCTTAGGTGATGATATTATATGCTTAGTGCTTGGTCCCTCATTTTGAACACATAACTATGTATTTATATGATCCCCTTGTTTGAATTTCATAATTTACATCTGGAAGGTCAACCCATAAGTGAAAACGAGACCCAAAAGATAAAATATACCCAAAAGAAGAAAGTAAGGTGAGGGTAAGTACACCAAGTTGGGGATCCAAAAGGGGGTCTTAAGTGGACGCTTTTTTTTTCTGAAAAATAAAAATATTCAACTTGTACGAGTTATTTGAAATAGTTACACTCAAAAGTGGAAGATGTTACATAAGAACATGAATCGTAGAATTTTGAGTCTAGTTTCTAAGACTACTAAATTTTATTGAAAATATTTTATTTTAAGTTGGTTCAAATAACTAAAATACCAACAAGTGCTCCTATGTTTGTTAAAAAAAAACATAATATAGTGGACTTTTGTGCTCCCCACCATTTTTTGAGAACCATTTAGTATTTTTGAAAACGCTTTGGTAGAAAGATAGCTAGGGGCATCTAGTTTGGGCTCCAATTTTAAAAGGATTTTTTCAGCAAGTATTTTTTTTAATGATTTTTCTAGTACAAAAATTTTAATTTTGAAAAATAATAGAGCTCTAACCGCGCGCCCACCCTAACTACCTCAATAAATATCGAAAAGTTAATTTTTTTCTGAATATGTATAGAATTAGGCCTAGTTTGGGCTAGCATTTTTTTTTTTCCAATTCCAATAAGCCAAAAAAAAAGATACATGATGAAAGATAGACATGTTTAAACTTCAAAAAAATAGCTACAATAAGGCATAGTTAGAAAATACATAATATGGAAACCTTATATTAGTCATAAAATTTGAAAAATTTGTATTTTTAGAAAGAAAAAAGTTTGTTATACGTCGTAGTCATATTTTTATTAAATGAATCGATCGTTTTACATTTGATTTATCATGGCCAGGAAGTGGACATTTTAGCATTTTTCTGTAAAAACATGTTGTTTTTTGTGTTTGTGCAGGTCCATGTCTCAGGCTTAGGGATCCAAACTGGATCCAAATCCTTGAGGCATGCATTGGAAAAAGTAAAAACACAAAACACATACACGTTCTATCATAGTATAAACATTATATGTGCTTTTAGCATGCTTCTATTTATAAAAATAAATGTTTAAGTATAATTGTTCTCATTATTTTAAATTTCTTACAATTTAAATTTTTTTTAATAAATATAAGAAATTAGGGTCACTCTTGCACCTTATGGAACTAGTCTCACAGTTCCATGAGTCACGAGTTTAGGAGATAATTTTTTATAGCATAATCTGGTTAGTACTTTGCACCTTATGGAACTAGTCTTTTAGCCCAAGGATTTCATCGTTTAAATTCTACAATTGAAACCATAAACCATAAACCTTAGGCCCTTAAGCTAAACCCTAAACCTTGACCCCTTTACCTTAAATCATAAACTCTAAACCCTGAACCATGATCACTAGGCCCTAAACCTTAAACGATAAACCCTAAATCTTGAGCCCTTAACCCTAAACCCTAAACCATGATCCCTAAACTCTAAATCCAAAACCCTAAACCCTAAGTCCTAAACCCTAAGCCTTAAACATTCAACCCTTATGGTGAGCCCTAAACCCATAAGACCCTGAGATTTAAGCCTTAAAACATGATGCCTAAGCCCTAAAACATAAACCCTAAACCATGAACCATGAGCCTTAAATGCTAAACCCTAAACCCTAAATATTAAATCCTAAACCCTAAACCCTAACCCCTAAACCTTAAACACTAAATCCTAAACCCTAAACCCTAATGCCTAAACCCTAAACCCTAAACCCTGAGACCTAAAACCTAACCTATAAACCCTACACTCTAAAACCAAAATAATAAACCCTAAACCTTGAACACTAAATCTTGAAACCTAAACTCTAAAGCATATACCCTTAGCCCTAAACCCCAAACCCTAAACTTTGAAACCCTAAAGCCCTGAGACCTAAACCCTAAACCCTAAATCCAAAGTCCCGAGCTCTAAACCCTAAACCTTAAGATGGTAACTCTGAACCCAAAACCTTGAGCCATAAACCCTGAACCATGAACCCTAAACCCTATGTTATAATACCTAAACCCAAAACCCTAAAGCCTCTGAGACCCTAAACCACCCTAATCCATGATCTCTAAAATATAAAACCCTAAGCCCTAAAGCTCTAAACTCCCTAAACCCTAAGCCCTAAGCCCTAATACCAAAATAATAATCCCTAAATCCCTAAGCCTTAAGCCCTAAACCATGAGCCCTAAACCATAAACCCTAAACCCTAAATGCCATGAAATCTAAAACCCTAAACCTTGAACCCATAACTCCAAACCTTGAACCCTAAGCCATAAACCCTTAACCATGAACCCTAAACCATATTCCCTAAACCCTAAAACCTAAACCATAAACTTTAAACCCTACACCATGATCTTTGAGACCTAAAATATAAACCCTAAACCCTAAACCATGCACCCTAAACCCTAAATCCCTAAACCATTAACCCTGAACCTTAAGCCCTAACTGCTAAATACTAAATAATGAACCCTAAACACCAAATCCTTAAACCTAATCCCTAAAACCTTTACTTTGAACCCTAAAGCCTATCCATAAACCCTAAAACTAAACCCTAAATCCTAAACTTTGAACCATGAGCTTAACCTTAAACCCTAAACCCTAAACCATGAACCATGAGCCCCAAACCCTGAACTATATTTCATCAATATTTCCTAGTATCATGCATAGAACCATCATTGATTCTACTTGTACAACTACCTTGTTTATGAGAGGTGGGACAAGTAACTAAATGTATATGACATCTACCTTGTGCCTTGCAATGTATATTACACATCTCTGCCAAACTTGTTTCTCCCCATATATACTTGCTGCTCTTGAATCTCAATTTCTTCACACTCTGAAACAAATTTCACATTTCTCATATTTCCATGTATTGTATTATGAAATGCCAGGATGACCCATTGGAAGTTGGAAAAAATAACCATTGCAACACAAAAATTAATCTCAAAGGAAAAGGAAGAAATATAGAGAATATACCAATGCGGAGGTGTAGGATCAGAACCGAATTACCTATATGTATCCTCTCTCTTTCGAGAAAGAGAAAGCTCTTCTGCTACTGGAATGGATAGAAAATTTGACAGAAATTCCTGAAGTGTTCAAAATAAGCATAACAACAAGGGAATGGCTAAGAACACAAAGGGGTTATCAATCACCTAGTAAATATTTCTTGTTTAGTTCTGAATGGGATTCAGTTGGCCTATGACTTAGTGACCTTCCATTCATTGATAATTCCTTCTATGATAAACCCATGGATTCTTTCAAAATTTCCTTCAAAAAGATAGGGTAGTCATCAAGCTTAGTGAAGGGTGTGATGTGATTTCCAAACAACTTGAAATTCATATAGATTTAGAGGTCATAACATGAATTTACAAATATCTCTATCATTATAAATGGAAGCCAAGTAACAGTGTCTCCCTATATCCAAGGATCGAGGACTACTGGGGTTCTGTGGTAGGATTGGACATTCAAGAATCATTGAGTGTCTGAATCAGAATGTCATTGCATCTGGAGAAACATTTTCAAACATTGGAGTAATGCATCTTGGAAAATAAAATTGAACCTAAGAAATCCTCTCAAATTGCTAGCTTACACAAGCACTAGACATATCAAGCTTTTTTCTTCGAATGAAACCTTCATTCTCGAAAAGCTTGCAACTGAAAGAATTATTCAAAAGAGCGTCAAAAACATTTATTTGTACCAAATTATTCTTGGATATCTGGCATTTCCCTCCTTCAAAATATCAACAGATGAAAGACATCAAATTGTGATGACTCTCTTTGAATGTTCTATGGTCTAGGAAGCAGATGAACCCTTTTTAGTTGAATACTCTATTGTCAATACTAATAAGAATGGGTAAGACATAAAACATTACAGTGAGTGAATGGATGAGCCTAAACCATGAGCCCTAAACCCTTAAGCCTAACCTCTAAACACTAAGCCTTAATCCCTAAGGCCTAAATCTTAACCCCTAAACCTAAAACCTTAAACCATGGAGCCTTAAACTCTAAACCCTAAAATGTTCCCTAAACCCTAATCCTCAACCCTTAAACATTAAACCATAATCCCTAAACCCTAAATCCTTGAAAGCCATCAAATAACCATAAACCTTAAACCTTGAGACCTAAACCCTAATGCCCTAAGACCTAAGGCCTCAAACCATAAACCCTAAACCCTTTCATAAGCCCTAAACCCTAAACCCTAATCAATAAATCCTAAACCCTAAACCCTAAATCTGTAAGACCCTAAATCCTAAACCCTCAAGCCTCAAGCCTTAACCATGAAACTAAAACCCATGAGCCCTGAACCTTAAACCCTAAACCTTAAACCCTAAAACCTAAACTTCTAAACCCTAAACCCTAAACCTAAGCCCTAAACTCAAACCCTAAACCCTGAACCCTTAACCCTTAAACCCTAAACCCTAAACCCTTAACCTTTATCACTAACCCTAAACCCTAAACCCTAAACTCTCAACCCTTAACCATTCAACCCTGAACCTTAAGCCCTAAACCCTAAACCATAAACCCTAAACCCTAAACCTAAACCCTGATCCCTAAAACCTAAACCATAAATCATAAACCCTAAAACCCAAATCTTGAATACCTTAAGCCCTAAAACCTAAACCTTGAACCCTAAGGACCCTAGGCACATTACAATCACTCAACCCTGTTCATAGGACAGGAATGCATAAACCCTCAAGGAATATGAAACTCTATCTACAAAGTGAGGATGTCATTTTAGTAAGAAGTAGACAAGCATATAATTTATTTAGTGGTCAATGAAACCTCGATCCTTATGGACCCTCAAAATCTAGTACCAATTCAAGTAGTGGTAGGCCATAAATCCAATCCAAAAGGTTAGAAAACCTCCAAAACAGCTATATGTTTTCAAAAATAAAGACCGAGTACAATACTAATGGCCCGAAAGTTTTAGAGTCCTATTGAAATTTTGAAAACGAGTAAGTACCCTGACCCAAAGGAGATTTCTGAAATAATTATCTTCTAGATTATAACTGTGTAGGTACATGGTATCTAAGGTGCAGAGTGACCCTAACTTCTTATATTACTGAGAAACTAAACTTGCTCTGAAGGCCTATAAAGCCATTTTTAAAGAGCTAATCTGAACACCCTTAGGGTCCTTTAGAGCCCTCCTAAACTATCATACAATCACAAGGGTGATTTTAGAGAGAATACATGCAAGACGTTATAAGTAAATTTAGGAATTTTAAGGAAATAAAAATCTCATTCAGAGTAACAAAATGTTTAAGACCAGGTTTTTAGGTGCAATGAATGAAAACTAAAATGGTAAAAGATGACTTCTCTTGAATGATTCCTTAGAGTTATGGAAATACTTAGGATGAAATTCCTTTAGGAATTGGAAGGATATTAAAATAATCTATAAGGTGGAATAATAAATATTGATTCAATAGCATTAAATATTTTTATAGGTAGTTGCAAAACTCTTCTAACGATTCCCCTCTAAGTTCAAAATGAAATATGACCTAAATTTTGAGTTGCAAAAAAAATTAGATTTTTAGAATAATTTCATTGATCCTAAATTGTGATTTGTAGTGTTACAGTGAAGTATGGAGTTCAAGGATATGTAACTCATACTCAAATTTCATTCAAGGATTCATCCCTTATCTTGAGGAGGAAACCCATTTCCATGAGGAAGTCAACTTGAGAAAAAAGGTGTCTATGTACCATAAGCATACATTACACCCTATGTTTCATCATTGGTCAATAAATTGAATCAGGTGAATGATTCATCATATTTAAAGGTGAAATGTGGAGCTCAAGGAGTGACGGTTGATCATCAATCATGATGCTTCACACTGTCATAGTAGGCAATAGTCATGCCAAAGAACAGGGTAAAATGAACTAGTCATGTCACCGAGGTATCAAGACTATCATGTGTGAGAGTCATCTAAGGAATTGTCTATCTCTATGTAGAGGTTGAGATCGTGTACAATAAAATGGTAGTGTGATCATCATAGACGTGACATCTTCCATGAAAGTGTATTATCTGTAGAGCCATGAATAGGTGATGGTGATGATCTTTATATGGAGCACCATATTGCTAAGAGTGTAACACCTCATCTGAAGGGTCACTTGATGTAGAAGTCACATGGTACTATTGGTAAAAAACTCATTCAACGCATCGAAGTGTGATCAAATCCTAGAGGGTAGATGTGGCAATATCTACAATCACATGCATATGTTCCATAGTGACAAGAATCCCTAGAGGGAAAATGTAGTGAGTATATCCTTCCTATGTTGCTGAAGAGTGTGGATATCATTTTAGTAGGAATATGTAGGCAATACAAGCATAGAGCTGAATTGTTGAAGTCACTAAAGTGACCCCTATGAGGGCAAATGTGGCAATCAAGTACCAGTGGAAGAAGCATGGTAAGACCATAATCCCATAGAGCTAAGTCAAAAAACCTACAAAATGGCCATATATTGTCACAAGTGAGAAGACCGATGTAGTAATAGATATGGACTAGAGAGTCCACTGTAGTAGTAGATGCTGAAATTGTGATAACATGAGTAAGTACTAACTAGATTCAGGATAGGGTGAAAAACTAAGTTCAAGATAATAACTGTTAGAGCTACAATACAAAAGTTTTTCCCATTGGGGACAGTGTGATCCGAACTTCTTATATTTGGGACATACAATATATCCCTAAATCTCCCTAAACCATGACCAAGTGGTAGAGTGTTTTAAGATATTTTCAACGATAGGTAGACCGTATAAAATGAAGCTCATACACACACGATATGGTCAGTCAAAGTCCAGGTTTGAAAACTGGTCAGCTAGAGTCAACAGATGAGCTACACGTTGACACATGGCATATGGAAAAAGATGTAAGGTTGAAATATCACATTTTGATCATTTTCACTTTCTTGTCCGTTTTTTGGCCCCCCAACTTGGTGCACTTACTCATGAAAAATGGTCAGGGGTGCCTAGAGGAGACAAAGGTGCCTAGGTGCTCCTATTTTGGTTGGGCACTGGTGTGTAGAGCCATAAAAAATAAATAAGTAAAATACCAACTGGGATGTAGGGTGTGTAACTCCAAAGAGGAAACAAGAAACATAGAAAAGAGGCCAAGGACATTTGTCAATTGCTTCTTTTCTTTCTTATGAACCATATGAATGCGAGTATGTATTTAGGACCGAGAAATGTACCCAAGTGCATGATTTTTTTTTGACAATGGACGACCTTTGTATTTTGTAAGAAGATAAAGAGGGTAGTAATTAGTATGTGGCAAGGTGATCAACTGGTGATTGAGGACCTCAGAGAATATCGTGTTGTCTATCATTTCAATCAAGCTTGAGAGGTGCTTGGTGTGGTAAGACCTTGACCTTATTAGTTTGATCACATGTAGTAGACATGAGATTAAGATGAGGTGTAGAAGAAGAACTAGCATTGGAATGGGAAGCATCCTTGAGATGCTAGATTTAAGATGTGAGGGATTGAATCGTAGTTTCCATATCTTGAAATTTATTTTGAAAAAGAAGGTGTAAAGTTTGAATTGACTCGAAGATGGATTGATTAGTTTTATTATTAGGACTAATATGAGGGTCAGAGATACGATTGAAAATTACACTTACTTATGAAGGTGACATATTTCGAGGGAAGAAAATTGTGTGTAGGGATTTTTTGAAAGCATATTTGCAATTTGGGTGCTTTTGAAGTAATTAAGCCAAGGAGACTTGAGGAACTTTAGAGACTATGATATGAAAAAAAGTTAATTTGTGAAATAATGATCCTCGAAAGTGACCCAAAGGGTAGGACCAAGGATGAAACCATAGGAAGAACTATGTAAATAAGTTGTATGATAGACAATAGAGGAAAACTATGAACCCTAAGACCACTAGGGTTTGGGGTTAGGAAAATATAAATTTGATAAAATGGACAAAATAAGGATCCAAATGGTCGATCACGAGTTGGGGTTCACCAAATCATTTAATCTAAATTGAATTAAACCTTTATGTTAGAGTAACTATTGTAGTGTATGATATTCAGTTAATTAAGTACAGTAAGACACAAGTAATAAGCATTTAACAATGTAAAACCCTAAATAAGTGAGAGAGGAAGATGAATTAGTTGTTTCTGTGTAACCTAGGAATGGTCGAGACTGATTATTTGTTGGAACAAGATGGAAAATTTTTTAAATAGGATTGATGAGGGTTCGGGACCCTAGGAATATTAGGGAAAGAAGAATATACTAGAGGATAGGAACGCCCCAAGCACTAGTGAATGGTCTGGGCGCATGTGTCCGCTCAGGTGCTTGGAGTCTTATATTTTATGGGTCATACAAGTTTCACTATTGATCTATCTTTATCACTTTGATTTTTCTCTTAGATCGTTGGTTGTACCTATAACCTGTAAAATAGATAACTAGTTACACATGCCTATAAACCACATCAAATCTAATAAACAAGATGCAGAATGGGGATTCAGAATGACCTCGACAGTCACCCAAAGAGTGAACTTATGACTAAGCATTGTACTACATCTCAGATTCCATGTAGTTCTATATGTTTGTGTGTGAAATGACGCCTTAGGTTTCCCCTGTGTAATTTGCATGATGATAGCGGGATAGATCTAGATTGCTCCAAATTATGCAAGATGTGTTTGATGGAATGGAATGAGCTTCCCTCCTATGTTGTGTATGCAGATTGATACAAACCTTGTGCCTTGTATGAGTTTTCTAGATGTATGATTTATAGTGATCTTGTGCCTTTGATACAAGCTTATGTGATGATAGGTAATGTTTATAGTGGTTAGCCCCTTATTTGAGAGTAATAACTAAGTATATATATGATTCCCTTGTTTGAATATCATAATTGACGACTGGAAAGACGACCCAAAGTTTTAAAAGGTTACCAAAAGCCGAAAATGACCCAAAAAAGTAAGAAGAAGATAAAGAAGGGAAGGAGCGCCCAGAAGCGACGAGAGTGCATGGGTGCTTCTATCCTAGCTAGGCATTAGTGTTCGAGGTCATCGAAAGATAAATCAGTCAAGAGTTGACAGAGCAGTAAGATGTGTAAAGCCAGTAAATTTCAAGAGATAAAACAATCAAAGAGCCAAAACAAGTTTTCAACCACTAGTATTCTCGCTTAGGAATCTTGTATACATTAGTATGCTTTAGTACCTAGAAATTTACTCAAGTGTATAATTTTTTTGTCTACACCATCCTTGCAAATTAAAAATCTCATTCAATGAAGTATGGAAATTGAAACAAATCAAAAAATATTTATAATAATTTATCTCCAAATGGAAATTAAGTTATTAATTAGATTCATTATCTCACCTATGTTTTTCATGCACCATCACAGTAAGAGGGAATTCATGATATTAGTATTATTAAAAGGAAGCGTAGACGACATACAAAAATGAGATTGGGATGCATAAAATAAGAAAGGTATGTTGAAATAATATAGCATAAAGACAATATATATATATATATATATATATATATATATATATTGGGATGCATAAAATAAGAAAGGTATGTTGAAATAATATAGCATAAAGACAATATATATATATATATATATATATATATATATATATATATATATATAAAATAGCTGCGAAGGAGAATATAAAATGGTAAATAACAAAAAATAAGGCATACATATTAGTTTAGAACATTATATTTTACATTTTTTTTTAATATGTAATATTAAATGAACAAATAGAAAAGCCCCATTTCCCCATATTTTCTCAAAATTCCTTGTTTCTTCCAGCTGTGTAAGGGTCGTATGTCACTACTATGGAATGATGGACAATTTCAAGGCTAGCAAAAAAAATTCAATGTTACTCTTGGAACTAGTGATTTGATGTTATTTTGTGAAGGAATTATGTTCATTGTTCTTAGAATACATCGTCTAATGTCATATAGTCTATCTCCACGTCTTTGTAATACTTATCGTTACAAATTTTATAACGCAAAGCATCCAAAATGCGTGATCGACTAACAATACATTCATACTCCCTCTACCTAGTGTTCTATCTTTTAACTATAAGAATATCCACATCCTCTACTCAGCACGGAAGGATTCTAGAAATAGAATATATGTCTTGTGGAAAGTAAATAGTGTGTGTTAGGAAATAAGGGATAAAATATGTGGAACTATCCCACACATAATCGCAATAGTATAGACTAATATGCAAAAAAATATTATAGATATGAAAATAAAAGTGCAGAATAAAAACAACACAACAAAAAGAGACAATATTTAACGTGGTTCATCTAATTTGGGCTACGTCCACCAAGAATCACTTTCTCAACATTTATTACAAGCCACCTCTTCTTGTTAGAGTTAGTATTTACCTTATCTCATGTTCACCTAGGTACTTTATTTACCTTTATTATATTTTATCCTCACCCACTTATGTGTGTGGATATTTCCTTTATTTTATTTAGATATTAGGGAGATATTATTGATTTGTTAGGTATAGTTCTTTCCTTCATCTATGGTATTGACTAGATCATTGATGACTAATTCTTTCCTAAATCTATGGTCTTGACTAGTTCTTTCCTTGATTTATTGCTTGATCTATGACCTTGACTGGTTCTTAGATTGTTGTTCCTTACCTATATAAGAAAGGCCCATTCTCATTGTATTTCATTGAGTTCTAAAATAATATATGATATTGATGTTTATTTTTTTGTAAAGGTTTTATTAAAGTTATTATGGAGAACTTATTTTACCTTATTGAGCATGGTGTTTGATTAACATCTGAGTTCTTGGTTTGGTACGATCTAGTTATCATTCCTTTTACTTCTCTCAATACAATACCTAGATCTGTTTGGAGCTATGCTCCATAAACTCTACAAATTTCACACTTGAACTCACACGCATCTGCAATGTTAGATCAACCCTACGATATGCACAAAAACACATAAATAGTCAATTGCTTAAGTAATTTTACAATACTGTGGATACAAAAACCATGGGCCAAAACTGTCCCATAAACCTATGGGTCAAAAATGTGACCCATATGAGAAGAGTACGTTTCCCGATATATCAAGCGAGAAATATGTGGATAGTTATAATAACTTTATTTTACATTCTTAAACACTTACACACATGAAAACATGCTCCATAACATAAAATTATGTCTATTGTATTTTTACTGGCCACCACGTGCATGAGTTACTTGCAATATAGGATTCACACACATTATCAAAATCTCCTCCACCTGCGTCAGTACACGTAACATTTCTGGCTGATCCCTAGGATCTATATTGTTTCATTTTGAATACTGATGACCACTTTGTTCGCACTTGCATCTCTTACAAATAGGTCCTTCTATCGAAAGTGTCACGACTATACCAGGATACGACTCTTTGCATATACCACACATATGAATAACAACCAGCACATCAATCCTTTTCAGAAATTTACAACAGGACTTGAGCATTCTATTTAATTGTACACCATAACACGATGAGTAAAATTGTGTGTAACTTTGATTTGGTAAATTATTCACACCATTTATGAAATGTAAGTCTCGATGTCGAATTTCCCGCTCCGAGTCAACATCACGTGCACTATCCCTTGAATAATGACTATTATTGTTCCCCGTTGAATGTGTTGCATGACACTCCATATTTTCCGTATTCACAGAATTCCCACCCTCACCATCCACATTTGCAAAATAATCCATATAATTCATTTTCCTGGGTAAATTTTGATCACACACGTTCATGTTATTCTCCAAATTCTCATGTATCTCACTTTGGATCCCGGTACATAGTTCACGTGAACTGGATGCTCTTCGACATGTTCTACCCATTCCATTGTTTGGAATACTTCTGGATGAGATATCTCCTTGATGACCTACACACAAAAAAACCAAGTCATAATAAAAACTGAAGAGATGAACAATGCACCATCTCTGACATCACATCTTATTTTAATGCATAAATTTTAAAAAATATCTCACAAAAAAAATTTCACCTGCACTTCGATTCATGACTAAGTTGTTATGTTTTTGCTATGACATTTCATTCAACATCGGATTAGGAATATCAGATATTACAATAGAAATATCATGCAATGACCCTCTCACATAGCTATTTCCACTCAATCCTAGGTTTATGGGGTGCGCACCCGTCTTAACTGTAGCAGGCGCAGTTCGTACACGGTAATCATAATTTGTCGACAAATATGTGGGACAATTATATCTTTCATGGTTTAAATTAGCCGATGTGATTTTTTTATATTCACAGAGTAAGCTCTCTCTGTGTCTCTAATACTTCCTATCAGACCATCTCGATCTTCGAGTCGCACGTGCATATATGGCATAAATCTTACTAGATCATATGAAGAGGAAAATTGTTCACAAGATTTTACACCTAACTTGGGTAGGACATGCAACTCCCTTCCAATGTATAAAGAGCGCGTAAGGTCTGCACTGAACTGTTCAATCAAAAAATGTGTTCGAAGCCGACCACGTATCTCCTTCATTTTGTCTTGCTCTCGAACCTACAACCTAAGGAAACGAAGACAATCGATGTCCCTCTGAAATTTTCCAAGAGACTTTCATTTCTTAATACTATGAACAAGCGTATGTTCATTCATTACCTACAAAAAAATGATGCATTAAATAACCTGCATTACATATGCATGAAATATTTAGTTCTCAAAAATACACGAACAAATACATCAAATAATACATTAAATTTAACATTACATCAAGAACACCAACGTGTTATCACGCAAAAAACATTGCATGCATCTCATCTCCGACAGAATCACTTCGGAGATATTCATTCGATGCTTATATCCTCTCTAAAGAGGAGTTATCATTCACATTATCTAAATACACCTCCTTTGTCGCATATATTTCTCTCCTTATCCTTGAAGACTGGAAAACATATGCACCAACATGTTTTCCTGAAAAAATCATATAACCCAAACCACCCATCTCTTTCATTCTCTTTCGTTGTTGAATTTGTGATATTCAAAAATGACGACGCTCGGCATCCCGTCAAGAATTTCCAGGTGAATATCTTGTTTCACACATGTGCACGAGGGATTCTCACTCAATAACTGCAAAACAAAAAGCAATGCAATAAAAAACCATCAACACATATGTAGATCAAATTTATTTTTCATTAAATGAGTAAAAAATACATTAAACAGTAAAAAATGCAACATTACAAGATCGGTAACGGTGTTCTCTTGGGAAATGGACATGCGGGTTTCTTCCACAACACAATATATTATACGAAAGTAATCCGACAATGCCACACCATGGGAAGAAGAGCCATCATCAACATTTTCACAACGGACATGTGTTCCCACATCATCCTAGACACACGCACATGCAATTGTGTTGTTTTCTACGTTACGCAACAAGGAATTCATTTTCCGACGCGAATCCTCTACGGGATTAATCACAACACTCAATCTTCTCATTATGTTAGAGATTGGAAAAAAAATGTGCAACTGTACTCTCACTCTATCGTTCACAACCCATAAAAATTATTACATCCATAACTCGTTCAACGTAGAATTGTGCCACACGAAATCAACATCGATCAACATCACTTGATAATTCTTCCTCCACATTATTTTTCTTTCTAGTATGTATATGTTTGCGTTCCTCCATCATCTACAGTAAAATTAAAACTTTAACGTACAATTTTTCTGAAACATAATTATTATTAACTGAATAATGCACTATGTGAAACATCAATAGTAAAATCTTCAACAATTAAACCAATAATACATGTACACCAAAAAACAAAATTACAACACAACACATTCAATAATGTAATATTTTCAACATGAACATGAGATACACATAAACATATGCTGACAATCAAGTAAAGTTTTTCACCTAGGGGAATACAAAACATCAGTCGATACTTAAATTACGTAGGCAAGAAATATTTTCAGAACCGAGAATCAACGGCATGAAATCCACACCAAGAACAAAATCCCTACAATCTTCTCTTGCCAAGAAATAACATCCATAATGTTATGATGTGTACAATCTTTTAAAACCTAGAATGTAATTTTTTTATCCAAATCATAAAACATGTATGGGATTTGTGCACATTTGCACATAAAGACAATAGATCTAATTGCATGAACGACCACATACCCAGGACATTTTTCTTGTTCATGTCTCAAGAAAAATATACCAAATACTTCCACAAAAATTCAAATCCATCTTCAAACATATATCCTCGTCACTCTCGAAACCCATATCCCATTACTTATGCTTCTCGGAGCAACCACATGCGAACTTCACCCACAATCACGATGTATAACAAATTATTCTCGTGGAAAGCTAGACACAATGACACAACGTCACTAAAAGGAATACAACAAAATTTTAACTTCCTACGTATAACATCTAATGAGAAAATGGTGTACTTGATTTCAGAGAAACAATTTGCCTTTGCCTTCACCCAATACATCCTTCCACCACAACATGTTGCACCAATAAGAGGAGTCACTTTAGGAATGATGGTATGCATTGATACTGTCAGCACACTCCAACAACGAGACCTGCTACAACAAATCTTGTATAAGAAATCTGAAGATGGCAAACACCGTAATGCAACGAATACTATGGAATGATGGACAAGTTAAAGGCTGGAAAAAAAAGTTCAATGTTACTCTTGGAACTAGTGACTTCATGCTATTTTGTGAAGGAATTATGTTCACTATTCTTAGAATAAATCATGTTCCATCACATGGTGACGAGAAATTTCCTTTGATGGTTGACTAAGTTGTACAGTACCAATAGGGCCACATCTACTATATAAAAAATGCATGTTGAATATTTTTTAAGTGAAAACTAGGCCATGCCAAATTCTGTCAAAGATGGATGAAAACAATAATAGAAAGGAAGAAACTTAAATATTTTAAATCAAATTGGGAAACATTAAGGCATGAAAATGATAAAAAAAAATAATTGCTCTACGTAAAAGAAAACTATAACATGAAACCTTTAGTCGGTAAAACATTGTTTTTGACAATAGATCTCATAGTAAAGTGGTAGTCAAGCAAAAATAACATTGTAATTATTGGTAGCTTAAAAATTTTTATAACACATAATATTTGAATAACATAATAGTACTATAGTAGGTAAAAATCATAACTAAGTTGTATCATCAAGGAGATTGTGACAGAATTTTTCATGCAAGATTGGAAAAATTATTTTAACATTATTTGATGAAAATTAGGTGAAAAAGTATTGATTATGCAGTTATTATTTATCACTAAAATGTATGTTTCCATTCAAGAGTTGGTTAGTGATGCAGTCAAGGTAGAGGGTATCACACTAATAAGAGTCCCATCTTACAGCCCCAATGTTAACACAATAGAAATAAACCAAAAACAACAATATTTATTGATCTTCAAGCCGTAAAGGGCATTACAAACGTGACAAAGCCTCAAAGGTCATACCAATTACTATGTGTAAGCTCAACACTTTGTAATATGCTCAAACAAAGCTTCTTTTCTCTCCTTAAAACCTAGGTTCCTAAAATAGCCTCACCTATACTTTTACAACCCCTTTTCACTTCTAATTTGTTGAAAAATCATTTATTTATGATATTTTATAAAATTAAGACTACCACAACTTCTATTAATATGGGAACAAACTCCTAAAACCTCACAACCGTTCTTGAATTTCTCTAACTTCTATCAACAAGAGAAAAAACTCCTAAAATATCTCAATCTTGATTTTATCACACAAGCACACCTATATTATTTAATCTAAAAACTAATTCCCTACACTTTCTAAACTATTTTTGGAGATGCAAGCTTTCTTTAATCAAGGACGAGATGCTCTTGAACTAGACCCCTAATTTGTAAAAATAATTCTGATATCCTAATTAAAAGGATTGGGTGAGTGGTAGAACTACTCTTTTGATCAACCATACTTGTGACTAAGGCTTCCCTTTCCATTGATCCAAATACCTCTGCATGCTTCACATCTTAATTCTTATTTTCCGATTCTTCATCACACCTCATATACATTATATCCAACTCTTCTCTAATGCTTATGTTATTATTCACAACTTGTTCTCACATGATGGACTCCAAAAGTCATATTCTTAACAACCTCCATGTTTGTACTTTCCTCATTCTTATTTCTATTTTCTTTCTCTTCATCTGCATGGTATTCAACCAAAATCAGATCGTGTGCACTAATGTGTACTTTAGCCACCTCCATTGTTTCCTTCATGGAAACCAGAAACGCTTCTTTGCTATCCAAAATCCTTCATCCCTACAAAAGAGAAATATGAAACAGTTTATTTTTATGTTTCAATGAAAACTCAAACCTCTTCCCACTTATGAGATTCCAAAAAATCTTTTGCATCATCAAATAGTGGTTCTCCTTCTTCTAGTTCACATTCTATCACCTTTACATACTCATTCATGAAGATCTCTTCTTCTATGGGCTACTCACAAACCTTTTTCTATTTTCTGTTATTAAAATCAAATTTGGGCTCCTCACATAGAATCCTCTCTCTCTCTTGTTGTATTTAAAGATAACCTTTGTCTCCTCTCTCATGCCCTTCTTCTTGCTATTTCTTAAAAAAACAAGAAAACACAAGTTTTCTACCTGCGTGACTTCTAAATCTTTCTACCTCCCAAATATGCATGGATGACTTACAAATTTTTCTACTAATGTTGCTTCTTTTCCTTCAATTTGGTTCACACCATTGACAACAACATCAACATACATAATTGGTGTTACATGATGGGATCGATGGAGTCAAGATGTAAGTTAGAAAACGAATGTAGATTCATATTTATTTTACTTCCAATGGGCGATGATCCTTTTATGATCATCACTCAACCATCAAACAGTGTAAAAGGACTAATAATTTGGTAATGTTTGTTGTGTATAAATAATGAAAAAGTTTAACTCATGAAGAGGTGACTCTCTTTAGGAGAAAAATGAACAAACTCAAATTCCTAACATTTACAAATGTAGAGTTTTATTATGGCTAGTAGCATAATTAATGTTCTAGTAAAAATGTGACTCTCATTTCATGTAGTTGCAAAAAAAGACAATTGGGATCGGAAACCAGCAATTTCTCCAACATGGGTAAACACTTCCATTTTCCTGTTGGGGCTCGAAGCACATAATAATATTGTTATTTGTGTAGTATATTAATTTGTGTGGTAATGAAAAAGATCTCCATAACTAAAAATTATTATTCCATTAGGGATTCAAAATACATAACAATATTGTAAGTGGTATAGATGTGTTTACTGTGGGTGGCTATAAAAACTTCAATTACAAATATTTCGAGCCGTTTCTTGTAAGAATATCAATTTATTCATTATTTAATTTGGTTTCTATGATTTCAAAAAATTTCCTCACAACCACACCCTTAAATTTTTTGCAATGCACACTTACAACCACCGAGTTAAACTATAACTCATTACGCTAAAATACCTTCTTATAGTAAGAAACTTGCCCCCCTCTGACTGTGTCAAGCTGCAAGCTAAAATATGGGTCATTGATTTTGTTGACTGTATCAACATCTTCTGATGAATATGAGACATATATTTTTTCCATTAGATTGGATGCCAAACCTTGCGCAATTGTACCACTATCGCCATCGCCAGTTGGGAAGATCAACATCACAACTCCGGTGGAGTATCATTCATCCACGCGAACTAAATTTTTTTGAGAGGTGGTAGAGTACATAGATCTAGATCTGGGATACTTGTTTCAAGCCGTTAGACAACAAATATTCAACTGTGATGAAACTTCTACAAATCCACCTCCAATGAACAACTTCTTCTAGTAAGATGCCTGCATGAAACCCAACATGTCTCATACTTTCATGGACATCTTAAGGATAGCGATGGTGCCCATCTATAACTCTCTTTTCACTGAATTCATTGTATTTGTTAGATGGTTCGCTTTTGTCCCTACTTTCACTCAGTCCAACTGATTGCACGTCCACTATGTGACCTCCCATGGCATGACCATCAATATACCCAAATTAGTGGTTGTCAATTTTCCCATTTTTGAATTTATAAACTAGTCGGGTCTTTCCTTCAGGATCTATTAGCAGAATATACCCACCACCCTATTCTACAAACATTGAGAAAATATCAAGTATGTGTCAAAATTTCATTCTTACGACATGGAATTAAAGATACTTGTGAAGCACAATAGGATACCCAATTCTGTGGTGGTGAAGCAGCAATACATTCACAACAAGTAGTTTCTTGCCAATGATGACATTCCTCTCATGACATTTCATAAGCACAAAAATATGTTAAATAGGTTGACGATGCTCTGAGATCGGGCCCTGAACCAAACCTTGTTGCTCATTACTTATGACAAGAACACCGGCTTATTTTACCATGTTCCCACACCTATAATGAATGTGTCATCTCTTGATAATGTTGCGGGCCCAACCCCTTCTTCTTCAAATTTGACAGGTTAAGGGTTTGATTCCCAATGTTTGTGATCTCACCCTTGATTAATAAAGAACATGTGACATTGAGATTTATCTTAAATTCAATTCTCCACTAACTATATATATATGTACACACACACACACACACACACACATATGTTTTGATGTCCTTGTTAATAAAAATCCATTTGAAGAGCCATTTGTTATTCACGTTTGAATTATTTTCCTGCACTTATTGAGCTTAAAATCGAATAGTGGGGTACAAAGTGCCACACGAAACAAGCAATGCGGTTAGGTTTCAACCTTAGACCGTATTGGCTTTTTCCCAATTTTTATTTTTCCCCCCTTTTTGAAGGAATTGATTGAGAAATAATGTGACACCATGGAGAGGACAACTAACCAGACGGTGGCAGGCCAGGTTCTCTAGAATCATGTTTTGGTCAGTGGCTTACAAACATATATCATCCCAGAACCGTAGCCAAACCAGGGGTGCGATGAAATGTTTACCAATAACATCCCACAAGCGGATGCCCTAAAATTGATGACAGAATTACGAGGTATGAAGGATAAAGAAATCATTTTCCAAGTGTTGGTAAATAAGGAATAGATAAGAGGGGGCACTTGGGTGCTAGAGGAACAGAGAATTAGATGAGTTTGGCTATTCCTCACTACAGAATTGAAATATTCAGATGAGAAGAAATCATTCCACTTCTTGTTGCAGACAATCATGAAGCAGAAGAAGCATTCCACACGCAAGAATTTTATGATTCCCTCCATCAAATGCTCAGGCAAACCGAACAACATTATTTTCTTAAAAATTCTAATCTCCCCCATATTAACAAAACTTAACACATTTGTTACCATGTAGAGATACCAACATATTTATAACAGAGAAAAAATTAATTTGTTTAACACAATGTTTCATAATTTCACTTGTCTGGTCAAACACGCTAAATTTTGTGACGAAAAAGTGTAGGCCAACTACATGGAGGATGTCACATGAATAAATTAATTAAACGAATATACTTATTTAAAGAGATATTAATCTTTATTCACCTTTAGTATATAAATTAATTATTTCTTATTTGACATTTGAGATTACAAAAAATAATATCCCATTCACAAATTTCCTTTGGCTTTGAAATTACAAGCTTTAACATTAAATGGTTATGACTTGGTGGCTCTAAAATTATAGGCTTTAACATTAAATACCTAAAAAAAACTATACTTTTAGAGTGACCATATAAGTATCAAAAAGAATAAATTAAACAGATGACTTTCTTTGTCAAAAATTTTAAGTTTGACCATAGGAATTGAATTAAGAATTAAACTCGTGACTTACCAGTTATTGATACAACAATGTACTATTATAGTACAACTTGAAACAATTCTCAAGGATTTATCTTAATGCCGAAAGGCGTGTTTACAAGTAGAAACACCAAGAAACGTCTGACAACATATTGTAATCTTTACCATCCTTAATGTCATCCACATCCATGCCCACATTAGTAAGATTATTTTTGACCATACAAATAATTTGAGTTATCCGCATCCACCCCCGTCCATCCCTCAACGCATTAACAACTATGCCAAGTACGATTTGTTTTAGTTGTAAGAAATCAAATTGCTTCAATGTAGAGTAAACACATCAAAATAATTTGGAAGGTGTTCAATATACCTTTATCTACATTGTTTTCATGGAGAAGAAAAGGGTAATCAACACAGAAGCTCCAAGCCAATTCATGATTTATATTACTGCATACTATTCACATATTTTATTTGTGGGTACATTGACAATAACAATACAAGCATCTATATTCAGTCTACATTATTTAGTAAACACCGTCATTCTTGTATTTTTTTAACATTATTAGCACATAATCTTCTCTATTGCAATAAAACTAGACCTGCTTACTAACCATATAAGATAAGGTATACCGAATTAAAAAAAACGAGCAAACTCTTTTCACATGTACATTGCATGGTACACTTTAATGGTTTTATTAGTTTAAATTCTGCTTTTGAATTATTATTTTTTGTGGTCATTCACGAAAAAATGTTGTTAAGCCCATTGATGAAGGAAACCATAGTTTCTACTGTTATCAATAAATAAAAAAACTAATTAGAAATGTGCATGAAATTGACAATATAAGGAACCACTAATATAGAGTATTTTGTATCATACCTCAACAATTGACTAGAAAATAAATGATCTATGAGGGCTTGCACCATTAATATAAATTTCGATGATAAAACAATAAATTATAATTTTCAAACCAATCAATTGAATGGGAAACCATAGTTTCTACCTTAGTTGCTAAATAAAAAGCCCAACTAAAAATGTGCATGAAATCGATGATAGAAGGAACCCTTAACATATAATTTCTATATATCTAACACATATAGAGTTTGGAAGTCAAACATATTCAAGTTCCCTATCTACAAGTGACGATGATGAAAACTTTACAATGTGACCAACCAACCAACCTCTCCATGCAATAAACCACTGACTTCCACTCAAAGAATGATTATTGTTTTTATATATTTGTCTAACAAGTTGTCATGGTAATCGTGATAAGAGTAGTATTAGGTCATGTGTTCAAACCTTGATGATAAAATTTCTAGTAGTGGTTAATTCAATACAAGAATAGTCACCGTAAAAACCTTTCTTGACATAGATACATATGACAATAATTCAATTTTATCTAGTGTTAAGAACCTGGAATGTTGAGGATAAAGTCTTGGCTACAAATCTACAAGGAAAAATATTACAAATGATACCTATTATTTCCTAGGATAGCATGAAAAATGGCATAATATTATGGTCTATAAAGATGATACAAAAGCACATGATCGACCCTATGTTTTGTGGTTATCGAATTCAACAAATGCAATGAGTTGACTTGGGATGATGAGTCCACTCAAAGTATCCCTATCTCTAAAGTGTATCAAGACACAAAGAATATAATTACCATAAAATTGAATTGTGTTCTAACTACGCACAAATCACAAGGGATGACATTTTTAACAGTAACTTCCTCCACCCCCCTTTCCTCCAATTTAAACGATTGCAAAAAAATTGTTTGGTTTTATATGTTCCTGGTTGTAATACAGCAATGTTTCACATACGTTCCCCCAACATTTTTCCCATCCTTGAACTTATCCTCCATAAAACCCCTTATTTGTTTCCCCTCTTACTCATGTAGTGTTTTTCTCCCTCAATTTTCCCTTCTTCGACCCATTCCCTTCGATTTTCACATCGCACCATTTTTTGTTTACAAATATTTTGCGGTTTCTATCTTTTGATGACTAAAGCTCTTCAAAAAAAAACATTTGGCTAACAAAAGTGCATGGCTATTATTTGCGCATTAGTATTTAGCGGAAAGAGAGTCATACAATCAGAGATACTAATAAATTTTATATTAAACCCCTTTCTTTCTTTTACAAATATGTATTACTTCACATATCATATCATTTTACAAAATTTATACTAATCCTTTTCATATATATACAAAATTAAACATAAATGTTTTTATAAAAAAGGTATTTTGTTATCCAATATGAAGCTTACACCTTGGCCTTAGTTACCAAGGAATGGAGAGAATATGTTTAGTCAAATTTTCCAGAGGTATGATCCTTACTCTTATTGTATCGTTGATGCTAGAAGATTTTATGGCAGTTGTCACTAGAAATTTTGTTGAGTAAAAACCTTGTCGTTATCCTGCTAGCTATATACAATAAAAATCATCTTCATAAGAAAAATTTCACCCATGGAATAGGTGTGGGACATTTAGGTATTTAATTCCCACCTATTTCTAGCTTTCCATTAATCATGTCTTTGTCTTATCTAAAAAATTGAAGACCACCCACTTGTGATCCTAACATTGATGCTCGTAGATGGATGTCACCTTCAAGAGTATCAATGAATCACTCTGACACCACCAATTAAAAAAATATCGCAAGTGGAAGTTTTCTTTCTAATTATAGACGTAAAATTATGCACATATCATCATTTTAGTATGTCATCGGTATGTTGTTATATGCATGAATCTTAAATAAAGAAAACTATACACTAGTGACACTTTCCCTTGTTTCTCTACTTTCTTGATTGAATTATTTTGTGAATCTCTTCTACATCTCTCAGTTTTGT
The DNA here is from genome assembly GCA_019776745.2 of Taxus chinensis. Taxonomy (NCBI): domain Eukaryota; kingdom Viridiplantae; phylum Streptophyta; class Pinopsida; order Cupressales; family Taxaceae; genus Taxus; species Taxus chinensis. The sequence continues at coordinate 743,415,542 of CM034154.1, forward strand.
ATGCACTTTTGGTTAGGCCACAACGATCCCTGTCTATCTGATCTTGTTGCATCCAGTGTTTTTGGTTCTCAAGACACTAATGCCCC